>OY763890.1:16162516-16198930 GCA_963667165.1 Barbarea vulgaris
CCTGAACTTCTCAATCGTTCCCGCACACCCCTACGGAAAAAATGCGGCGTAATTTCCCAATTACTCCAAAAATTCCCGGAAATATTTTCCAGAGATTCTCCGCATAATCCCGGGTGTAATTCCAAAATTTCTCTTTTCCGGAACACGGGCGTTAATTTAGGATTTGGGTCCCTGAATTCCCAAAAAATTCACAAACTGACGCCAAACTCCCAAATTAACTCCGAACCACCCCTTACGGAAAAAATGCGTGTAACTTCCAAATTACCCCAGAAATTCCCAGAATTAATTTCCCAGAAAATCTACGCATAAATCCCGATTTTGATTTCCGAAATCTCCATTTTCGGAACACGGGTGTTACACTGTAGGTGCTTCAGTTCGATCATACTTAAACCTCCTAAAAACTTCATTAGCGTAATTTTTTTGTAACAATACACGGAAGATCAACGCCACTGACAAACAAAGAAATCATGTACTTCTGTTAGAACCAAAATAACTAACGTAATTAACATAACACTTTGACAACAACAAAATCCTTACAGTTCGTTCCTTAATGTAAATTCCATATAACGATTCTTTAACGCCCATCTATCTGCGCTAAATTATTAACAAAGCTCCTAATCTCATGGACCTTGGCAACTACAGCCATCACGTCCACTACAAAAAAAATCCCAAAACAAATCATGTTAAATAGAGATAAATGATTAATCCAACCCATTAAATCGGATGATTAATATTTGATTCAATAGAAGGCTGAAAACAATTATTGGTTAATACCGAATGGATAACGAGGCTTCACAACACCGTCAAGTATATCTTCATAACCGACATAATTGGAGAAGTCACATTCAACCAATCACTCAATTTTCGTTACCACAGTACCCTTAATGAGATGATTCTGAAATCATGTCGTGTCTTCGTGTTCCCACCCTCTACGTCCATGATATCGAAATCGGAAAAAACATAGCTCTGCCCTTCCTCTATTTTCCTGTCTTCGTTAACCATCAAATGCTGAGGAATGACTGCTTCCATTTTATTTTCCTACACATTAACAAGTTTTTAACAGTAATTTCAATGAGGATACTAATAATGCCGGCCCAACCTAAATTGAAATAAATAAATAATCCATCCACTTTTGTCTCTTGCACACTATTGTAGTACTAAACTAATTGTTTATACAAACAGTTTCGAATATAATATGCAGAACAATTTCCAGAAATACTGTTGGCTTAAAAACATATCGACCGACTTTTTACTCTTTAAAAACAAAATACCAAACTTAAAGAAAAACAAAAAAAACTAATACGTAAAATAACCTCCACAACATGCTATGACTCTGTAATTCGGGTAGGTAAAGATAAACACATTTACGATTCAAACACTGTCTGGTTAAAATTGAAAGGTATACAAAACTCACCTTCTTGTCGGCTACAATTAGATTGGTCGATTGTTCAAAACCAATAAGATTACCCTTCCAAACTCTCACAATTTTCACAGACCCTTGCATACTCGCCTGAAACCTACGGACCTTGGATACAATAAAATCTTCTTCCGCGCTGCCCACAACTGTATTGTAAGCTTCTGTAGGCTTAAAGATCAAGCCACAAGCTCTGCGGCTGAGTAAATCTCCTTCGCCACCGGATTTTATGCCCGCACTCCCACTCTCAGAGTTAAATGGGACCGTAACAGGTAGGTCGACACCTGACATAGACTCACTGAAACTCACATTGGAGACACTAGTTTATGCTTCCCCGTAAACCATCTCTAAGACACCAACAAACTCACCATCTTCCTTTTTCCCCTCTCCAATAAAAATTCTCTGTACAAGTTTGATGTTGCAGAGACAGAAATTCCCAATGGACAAAATGATATAAATGAGGTAACACCACAAGGAGACTAATAAAATATTTTTCTCCTCGATGAACGCAAAGAGATTGACACCGTGGTATCAACCTATCCTCTCAAGAGAAAAAACTAAACGTTTCAAACCAAGCAGGTTAAAGTAAAACAGTGTTTTACAAAAGTACGTGCAAATTATTAAACAGATTAAAACGGTATGACAAAGTAAAAGTTATTAAATTAACGTAATTGCAAAACCATAATAACACAGAGTAGCAAAAAAATAGAATCATGCTTATATCAATTTATAATAATCTTAATTTACATTTATCCATATGAGACTCTATTTATCCTCACATCTTAAAATTTGGTTTCAAATATTAATATTGAATAATTTCTAAAAACTCGATATTAAAATAACTTTAAGACAGACTACCCAAAAAAAAAATACCATATATATACTACACATTCTCCAATCATACTATTACTCACTATAGATAAAAAATTTGCAGGAAAGCAACAAAACTGCCTGCGTATCACTTTTCAGTGATAAGTATCTTTATTTATTTATTTTAATATACAAAACATATCTTATACACCAAAATCATGATGACTCGGTAGAATAAAATAATGTTCCTAACCCTCCTCCCTATAGATTCTTCTAGGATATCGAAAATCATGATTACGTTTATGGAACTACAAAATTATTATTAAAAATACATACCCACCATCACAGAGTGGTATCTATACTAACAAATAGTTGACCATAACTCTGAAGTTAGTAGAAAATCCAGAACCTAAAAAAAAATAACACACCATTTTCTCCCACTCGTTTTGCCAGCAACGCTTTCAAAATCAATTAGACAAGCAGTAAATTTTCAGATTATTTTGCATGCCAGCATAAAATACTACATAAGAAAACAATTATGCTTTCAATATTTATCATAACCATATATTATTGTAACGCCCGTCTCCCAAAAAGGGATTATTGACAAAATTTATATATATGGATATATATATATATATATTTCAAAAACGTCTTTGATCCGAATAAATCTGTGTAAGAGAGATTACGTCCTTGAAGTTATTTCCGTCGGCCTCGGGAATGGAGTTCTCGAAGAGAGATGACGGGGTAAAAAAGAGGGGTCAAGAATCGAGTTTGAGGTGGGAGATAGGGTATATCTCAAGATGGCATTGTTGCGGGGTCCGAACAGATCCATTACTGAGACTAAGTTGAGTCCGAGGTATTTGGGTCCGTTCAAGATTGTTGAGAGAGTTGGCCCGGTTGTATATCGGTTGGAGTTACCGGAGGTTATGCGAGCACTTCACAAGGTCTTCCATGTGTCGATGCTGAAGAAATGCTTACGTAAGGATGATGAAGTATTGGAAGAGATTCCGACAGATCTTCAGCCTAATATGACCGTTGAGGCGAGGCCTTTGAGGATTCTCGAGAGGAGGGTCAAAGAGCTTCGTCGGAAGAAGATTCCAATGATGAGGGTGTTATGGGATTGTGACGGTGTGCAGGAGGAGACTTGGGAACCGGAGGCAAGGATGGAAACGAGATTTAAAAAGTGGTTCGAGAAGCAAGCTGAGGCTTGAGTTTCCATCTATGGTTTCTAATTTCACATTTTGAGTTGTATGTCATGTTGTATACGATGAATATTATGTGAAAAGTATTCTTATGAGTTTATGACTTGTGATGTCGTGTGAGTAAATAAAATTTTATTAGAGTATAAACTGGAATTATCCTTCGAACAAGGATAAATGGTATACCCTGAGTGAGTGGATATACCTTAAGATAACCTGTGTAGTGGTTATAGGATAGGTTGATATTCTGGGATGGGAATATGGTTGGTGAGTGTCACCATGTGATGTGGCGAGTGGACTCTGTGAGATAGATTCGGTCGGACATACTTATAGACGTTAGACTTGCTTGCTCCAAGGACTGGTGGGTCCTGTACGACTCATGGGAGATGGATTTCTCCAGAGGCGGGGATGAGGATTTCCCCGGATACTAGAGCTCGAAGGACTTGTGAGTCCTGAGAGTGGGAGTGGTATGAGTGTGATACCCATAGCTTGAAGGTCTTTGTGACCTGAGAGTGCGAGTGGTATGGTTGCTATACCCCGAGCTCGAAGGGCTGACGAGTCCTGAGAGTGGGAGTGGTATAGGTTGGATGCCGATAGCTTGCAGGACTTTGTGGCCTGTAAGAGAGGGTGGCATGAGGTACCCAGAGCCCAGAGTGCAATGCACAAAGGGTGGGAGTGGTACGAGTATGAGTTGGGAGCAGTGTATGTCTATAACGTGCGTATAAGCATAACGGCGGAATAGAGATCTCGAGAGGGGTTGGGTTGTGACTTGGGAATGGAATCGTGTTTCTAGTTAAACTTGTTAAGGGAAAATGAGATAAGTGGTTTGATCGGATGGCTCATGAGCAGTTCTATGCGGTAGATCCGGTTCTCGAACGTATGGTACTTGCTTGTTTTATTACGTTCGTCATGAGGAATCGCTAAAAAGAATGGCTAAGTACTAAAAGCTATCTTATCTAACTCTTGTCGAAAGTTCTCTGAAGCAAGTTGACGCTAGAGGGTTCGCGGGGTTGTTGGATAGGTAGAGTGGTATGGTCGGGTTGACCATGAGAGAGGTGGGGATCGTTGTGACGATGGTGTGTCGAGTTCATAGCGGATTGAACTGTGTCTAAGGATTCGAGGACGAATCCAGTTTGGTGGGGGAGAATTGTAACGCCCGTCTCCCAAAAAGGGATTATTGACGAAATTTATATATATGGATATATATATATATTTCAAAAATGTCTTTGATCCGAATAAATCTGTGTAAGAGAGATTATGTCCTTGAAGTTATTTCCGTCGGCCTCGGGAATGGAGTTCTCGAAGAGAGATGACGGGGTGAAAAAGAGGGGTCAAGAATCAATTTTCGACCAATCCAATCCTGATAAGGATCGATCGATCTTGTTGGCAATTGCTGTTTTTGCGGTTGTAGGGAGGATCGATCGATCCTGCTAGGATCGATCGATCCCGGCTGTCGGCAGAGTTGGTAGGTCGACTTTTTCACCCTTTAAAACGCGTTTCTTCTTCCTCCTTCTTCATTTTTCGATTGGGGTTGCTTCTGGAGGTTCAAGAAGTGTTAGTGAGAGCCTAAGGAAGTGAAGAGGTGAGAAAGGAAGAAAGGAATTGTGAGTTTAAAAGGAAGAAGGAAGAGGTTGTGAAGTGGGAGCTTTTGGGAAGTTCAAAGGAGTCTCAGAGAGCTTGGCTTGAGCGTGGAGGTTCTTGCTGGCCTGGAGAAGCTTCGTGTGGCTTCAATCAATCCGAATTCGAGGTGAGTGCGTGACCAAGGGCTGGACTAAGCTTGTAGAACATTGATTTCGGTTTTGATGCTTGTTTGATAGATTTGCTTAGATCCATGGAGTTTTCTGGATTGTTTCTTGTGTTCTTGAGTTGGGTAATGTTGTGTTATCATTAGGATTCAAGTTTGTGCCGTTTTGGAGGTTGCTTGTCGCAATTCGACGTGTTAGAAGTCGAATCCGTGTGTTGTAGGAAGCTTGGATCGATCGATCCAGGCGGGATCGATCGATCTGGTCGGGGATCGATCGATCTGGTCGGGGATCGATCGATCTGGTCGGGGATCGATCGATCTGGTCGGGAACGATCGATCCTGTCCCGGATCGATCGTTCGGTGTGGTTCACGGCCGTTCTAGCCGTTTTTCGTGTTCGTTTCTTGTGTTGGGGTGATTTCTGGTTCGTAGCATCGTGTGTCGTGTTCGGTTGGGTTCGGGCATTGCGTGGTTTTACTTGCTTGTGTGTATAGCTCGTAGTTGGGAGGATCGCCTCACTAAGTATTTATGATAATACTTACGCATCTCTGTGTGTGTTTGATGCAGGTAAAGATAAAGTGTGATCGTGGAATCAAGGCTATGAGGAGGAGGATGATTAGGACTCGTGTTGTTGTTTTATGTTGTTGAGTTTAATAAGCGAGTCTTAATGAATGTTGAATTGTATTAGTTTGGAATTGTCGTGTTTGTGTGATAATTAATATTTATGAATATTTTAATGTTAAAAAAAAAATCGGGTGAGGTCGTTTCAATTTGGTATCAGAGCGTATACGGTTCTAGGATGATTTAGAAATTATTTGAGTGTAGAGTCTTAGAATCATCCTCTCCGAGCCTTCAAGTGATTCCACGGTGAGTTGTGTTTTATTGATTTTTGTTTGAGTTGTTTTGGGTTTTTAGTATCTGCTCTTGAAAGTGCAGATGGCTAGAGGAGCTAGAGGTCGTGGCCGTGGCCGTGGTAGAGGCCGAGGTCGTGTTCCAGTGGTGGGTTTGGGAGAGGCACATAGTGCCACGGAGGGTGCGGCCGGTGAGAGTGCCGGTGAGGCTGGAGTTCCAGCGGGTGCTGCGGGTGTGGCAGCAGGTGATGCTCAGGCCCAGGATGGCCGTATTGTGGATATGTTGACCTTGGTGTTGGAGCGGTTACCAGAGAGGGTAGCGGCACAAGATCCAGTTGTGCCACCAGTAGCTGAGGCACAACCGAGAGTTGTGGTTGAGGAGGAGCTCCCATCCTACCATAGGATGATGGAGCAGATGCAGAGGATGGGCACTACATTTTTCCTGGGTGGTGTCGGTCCTAAGGAGGCTAATATGTGGAGGTCCCGGTTGGAGCGGAACTTCCAATCATGTAGGTGTCCAGAGGGATACCGAGTCGACTTGGCAGTTCATTACTTGGATGGCGATGCACATCTGTGGTGGACGAGTGTAGTCGCCAGGAGAGGTCAGATGGAGTTGACTTGGAGAGATTTTGTGGAGGAATTTAACTCCAAATACTTTCCACAGGAGGCAGTAGACCCGTTGGAGGCGAGTTTTTTGAGTCTGACTCAGGGGGACCGGACCGTCCGGGAGTTTGAGACAGAGTTCAACCGGCTTTCCATTTATGCTGGTCGAGTCCTGGAGGGTGAGCAGGCCCGAGTGCGACGGTTTATGTTAGGCTTGCGGCCTGAGTTGAGGACCCGTTGCCTTGGTAAGTTGTTTGGCACATTGGGAGAGTTGGTTGAGTTGGCCGCATCTATAGAAGATGGTCTGAGAGAGGAGGTAGCATCGTCTACTTTGAGTTTCCAGGCCAAGAAGATGCAGCAGCAATCAGGGTCAAGTAAGGGGAGTGGGCAGGTGGTAGGGCAGAAGAGGAAGTGGGGAGGCACCTCTGCAGGTACTCAGCGTGGTCCAGGATGCTTCGGGTGTGGAAGCAAGGATCACAAGATTGCGAGTTGCCCCTCAAGGAGTGCAGGACGTGGAGGCCCTGTGAGGAGTATCCAGAGTGGCCAGGGATGTTTTGGGTGCGGAAGTATGGATCACAAGGTGGCCAACTGTCCGCAGAAGGGTGAGGTCCTTCCATATACTGGAGTGTGCTTCCATTGCAAGGAAGTTGGGCATATCAAGCCCAAATGCCCTAAGTTGCAGCAGGGAGGGGTAGCAGTAGCACCGTCGAGTAGGCAGAGTGCGGTGGTACCTCGGGTTTACACCGTTGAGGAGGCAGATGAGCGGAGTGCTGGACTGCAGATGATGCCAACCGCAGTGCCACCGATCAGGCAGATAGCACCTGCGCCTCGGGTGTATTCCATCGCGGAGACGGGAGAGCCGAGCTCCAGGCCGATCACAGGTACTTTTTAGACTTATCTGTGTTAAAATTCTTTCGGTTATATAACTTTCTGTCTCCGTGAGGGGTGGTTAAGGTTCTCGGCACATGGGTATGTGCAGGGACCTTGATTGTGGGAGGTGTTGAATCCCATGTGTTATTCGATTCCGGGGCATCGCATTGCTTTGTTACTCCGGAATTGGCCGAGAAGGCCAAATTGCGAGGCGAACCCAATGAGCCGTTGGGTTTTGTGAAGGTTGCGGGAGGGAAGTTTCTATTTATTATTGGTCGAGTTAGAGGCGTGGATGTTCAGGTAGCCGGAGAGTCTATGCCAGCGGATTTGATCATATGCTCAGTGGAGTTGTATGACGTCATTTTGGGCATGGATTGGCTCAGTAAGTACATCGCGCATCTAGACTGTCGACGCGGGCGTGTATTATTTGAGAGGGAGAGGCAGAGGTTGATTTATCAGGGAGTGAGACCAACTTCCGGGAGTCTCGTAATATCGGTCATTCAGGCAGAGAGAATGATCGAGAGGGGTTACGAGGCTTATCTAGTGACCATCGTTACCCCTGAGACCGTTGGAGATCTGGAGGTTAGAGATATTCGGGTTGTTCAGGATTTCCAGGATGTGTTTCAGTCGCTGCAGGGATTGCCGCCGTCACGGTCAGATCCTTTCACGATTGAGTTGGAACCCGGAACAACGCCAATATCTAAGGCACCGTATAGGATGGCTCCAGCAGAGATGGCAGAGCTGAAGAAGCAGCTGGAGGAGTTGTTGAGTAAGGGTTTTATCAGGCCGAGTACTTCACCATGGGGAGCACCGGTGTTGTTTGTGAAGAAGAAGGATGGTAGTTTCCGGTTGTGTATCGATTACCGGGGACTTAACCGAGTCACTGTTAAGAACAAGTATCCTCTTCCGAGGATTGATGAGTTGTTGGATCAGTTGAGAGGGGCTACTTGGTTCTCCAAGATAGACTTGGCTTCTGGATACCATCAGATTCGGATTGATGAGGAGGATATCCGGAAGACAGCTTTCAGGTCGAGGTATGGGCATTATGAGTTTGTGGTGATGCCTTTTGGGTTGACGAATGCACCAGCCGCGTTCATGAGATTGATGAACAGCGTGTTCCAAGAGTATTTGGATGAGTTCGTGATCATTTTTATTGATGATATCTTGGTGTATTCGAAGAATCCCGAGGAGCATGAGGAACACCTAAGAGTTGTTCTGGAAAAGCTACGAAAGCATAAGTTGTTTGCTAAGTTGAGTAAGTGTAGCTTTTGGCAGAGGGAGATTGGATTTTTGGGTCACATTGTTTCTGAGGAGGGAGTTTCAGTAGACCCAGAGAAGATTCAGGCCATCAGAGATTGGCCGAGGCCAAGGAATGCCACGGAAATCAGGAGTTTCCTTGGTTTGGCAGGTTATTATCGGAGGTTCGTCAAGGGTTTTGCGAGTATGGCTAAGTCTTTGACAAAGTTGACAGGAAAGGATGTTCCTTTTGTTTGGTCTCCAGAGTGTGAAGAGAGTTTCGCAAACCTGAAGACGATGCTGACTAGTACACCAATGTTGGCATTGCCCGAGCCGGGTGAGCCTTATGTGGTGTATACGGATGCCTCGAGAGTTGGCCTTGGTTGTGTGTTGATGCAGCGGGGAAAGGTGATTGCCTATGCTTCGAGGCAGTTGAGAAAGCATGAGGGCAACTACCCTACCCGTGATCTTGAGATGGCTGCGGTGGTGTTTGCCTTAAAGATTTGGAGGTCTTATCTTTATGGCGGGAAGGTTCAGGTATTCACAGATCATAAGAGCCTGAAGTATTTGTTCACTTAGCCCAAGTTGAATTTGAGGCAGAGACGTTGGATGGAGTTAGTGGCAGATTATGATCTGGAGATAGCTTACCATCCTGGTAAAGCAAATTTGGTTGCAGATGCCTTGAGTCGCAAGCGCGTATCTTCGGCTGGTGAGCGGGACATGGAGTCCTTGGTGTACGAAATTAGCACGTTGAGGTTGTGTGCTATATCTCATGAACCGTTGGGCTTGGAGGCGACTAATCAGGCAGATCTTTTGAGCAGGGTTCGGTTGGCTCAGGAAAAAGATGAAGGGTTGATTAAGGCCTCCAGAGCTGAGGGTTCGGAGTATCAAGTCTCAGCTAATGGGACTATTCTAGTGTATGGGCGGGTATGTGTACCCAAGGATGAGGAGTTGAAGCGAGAGATTCTGAGTGAGGCTCATGCGAGCAAGTTTTCGATTCACCCAGGAGCGACTAAGATGTACCGTGATCTGAAACGGTATTATCATTGGGTCGGGATGAAAAAGGATGTTGCTAACTGGGTTGCAGAGTGCGATGTGTGCCAGTTAGTAAAGGCAGAGCATCAGGTTCCGAGCGGGCTGTTACGGAGTTTACCCATTCCCGAGTGGAAGTGGGATATGATTACGATGGATTTCGTAGTTGGGTTACCTGTTTCTCGGACCAAGGATGCTATTTGGGTCATTGTTGATCGATTGACCAAGTCGGCGCATTTTCTAGCGATTAAGAAAACCGATGGAGCTACGGTTCTGGCTAGGAAGTATGTGCAGGAGATAGTGAGACTTCATGGAGTACCGGTGAGTATAGTGTCAGACCGGGACCCTAAGTTCACTTCGAAGTTCTGGAAGGCATTCCAGGAAGAGATGGGCACTAGGGTGCACTTAAGTACGGCATATCATCCTCAGACGGATGGGCAGTCCGAGAGGACCATCCAGACTCTCGAGGATTTGCTGAGGATGTGTGTGCTTGACTGGGGTGGTCATTGGGTGGACCACTTGAGCTTGGCAGAGTTTGCTTACAATAATAGTTACCAGGCAAGCATTGGGATGGCCCCATACGAAGCACTCTATGGGAGGCCATGTCGTACACCCTTGTGTTGGACCCAGGTAGGGGAGAGGAGTATGTTGGGTGCAAATTTTGTTCAGGAAACTACAGAGAAGATCCGAGTTTTGAAACTGAACATGAAGGAAGCCCAAGATCGGCAAAAGAGTTATGCCGATAAGAGGAGAAAAGACCTCGAGTTTGAGGTGGGAGATAGGGTATATCTCAAGATGGCATTGTTGCGGGGTCCGAACAGATCCATTACTGAGACTAAGTTGAGTCCGAGGTATTTGGGTCCGTTCAAGATTGTTGAGAGAGTTGGCCCGGTTGCATATCGGTTGGAGTTACCGGAGGTTATGCGAGCACTTCACAAGGTCTTCCATGTGTCGATGCTGAAGAAATGCTTACGTAAGGATGATGAAGTATTGGAAGAGATTCCGACAGATCTTCAGCCTAATATGACCGTTGAGGCGAGGCCCTTGAGGATTCTCGAGAGGAGGGTCAAAGAGCTTCGTCGGAAGAAGATTCCAATTATGAGGGTGTTATGGGATTGTGACGGTGTGCAGGAGGAGACTTGGGAACCAGAGGCAAGGATGGAAACGAGATTTAAAAAGTGGTTCGAGAAGCAAGCTGAGGCTTGAGTTTCCATCTATGGTTTCTAATTTCACATTTTGAGTTGTATGTCATGTTGTATACGATGAATATTATGTGAAATTGAATAAGAGGAGTATTCTTATGAGTTTATGACTTGTGATGTCGTGTGAGTAAAGAAAAGTTTATTAGAGTATAAACTGGAATTATCCTTCGAACAAGGATAAATGGTATACCCTGAGTGAGTGGATATACCTTAAGATAACCTGTGTAGTGGTTATAGGATAGGTTGATATTCCGGGATGGGAATATGGTTGGTGAGTGTCACCATGTGATGTGGCGAGTGGACTCTGTGAGATAGATTCGGTCGGACATACTTATAGACGTTAGACTTGCTTGCTCCAAGGACTGGTGGGTCCTGTACGACTCATGGGAGATGGATTTCTCCAGAGGCGGGGATGAGGATTTCCCCGGATACCAGAGCTCGAAGGACTTGTGAGTCCTGAGAGTGGGAGTGGTATGAGTGTGATACCCATAGCTTGAAGGTCTTTGTGACCTGAGAGTGCGAGTGGTATGGTTGCTATACCCCGAGCTCGAAGGGCTGACGAGTCCTGAGAGTGGGAGTGGTATAGGTTGGATGCCGATAGCTTGCAGGACTTTGTGGCCTGTAAGAGAGGGTGGCATGAGGTACCCAGAGCACAAAGTGCAATGCACAGAGGGTGGGAGTGGTACGAGTATGAGTTGGGAGCAGTGTATGTCTATAACGTGCGTATAAGCATAACGGCTGAATAGAGATCTCGAGAGGGGTTGGGTTGTGACTTGGGAATGGAATCGTGTTTCTAGTTAAACTTGTTAAGGGAAAATGAGATAAGTGGTTTGATCGGATGGCTCATGAGCAGTTCTATGCGGTAGATCCGATTCTCGAACGTATGATACTTGTTTGTTTTATTACGTTCGTCATGAGGAATCGCTAAAAAGAATGGCTAAGTACTAAAAGCTATCTTATCTAACTCTTGTCGAAAGTTCTCTGAAGCAAGTTGACGCTAGAGGGTTCGCGGGGTTGTTGGATAGGTAGAGTGGTATGGTCGGGTTGACCATGAGAGAGGTGGGGATCGTTGTGACGATGGTGTGTCGAGTTCATAGCGGATTGAACTGTGTCTAAGGATTCGAAGACGAATCCAGTTTGGTGGGGGAGAATTGTAACGCCCGTCTCCCAAAAAGGGATTATTGACGAAATTTATATATATGGATATATATATATATATATATATATATATATATATATATATATATATATTTCAAAAACGTCTTTGATCCGAATAAATCTGTGTAAGAGAGATTATGTCCTTGAAGTTATTTCCGTCGGCCTCGGGAATGGAGTTCTCGAAGAGAGATGACGGGGTGAAAAAGAGGGGTCAAGAATCAATTTTCGAGCCAATCCAATCCTGATAGGGATCGATCGATCTTGTTGGCAATTGCTGTTTTTGCGGTTGTAGGGAGGATCGATCGATCCTGCTAGGATCGATCGATCCCGGCTGTCGGCAGAGTTGGTAGGTCGACTTTTTCACCCTTTAAAACGCGTTTCTTCTTCCTCCTTCTTCATTTTTCGATTGGGGTTGCTTCTGGAGGTTCAAGAAGTGTTAGTGAGAGCCTAAGGAAGTGAAGAGGTGAGAAAGGAAGAAAGGAATTGTTAGTTTAAAAGGAAGAAGGAAGAGGTTGTGAAGTGGGAGCTTTAGGGAAGTTCAAAGGAGTCTCAGAGAGCTTGGCTTGAGCGTGGAGGTTCTTGCTGGCCTAGAGAAGCTTTGTGTGGCTTCAATCAATCCGAATTCGAGGTGAGTGCGTGACCAAGGGCTGGACTAAGCTTGTAGAACATTGATTTCGGTTTTGATGCTTGTTTGATAGATTTGCTTAGATCCATGGAGTTTTCTGGATTGTTTCTTGTGTCCTTGAGTTGGGTAATGTTGTGTTATCATTAGGATTCAAGTTTGTGCCGTTTTGGAGGTTGCTTGTCGCAATTCGACGTGTTAGAAGTCGAATCCGTGTGTTGCAGGAAGCTTGGATCGATCGATCCAGGCGGGATCGATCGATCTGGTCGGGGATCGATCGATCTGGTCGGGGATCGATCGATCTGGTCGGGGATCGATCGATCTGGTCCGGAACGATCGATCCTGTCCCGGATCGATCGTTCGGTGTGGTTCACGGCCGTTCTAGATCGATCGATCCTGGCCAGGATCGATCGATCTGGTCGTTCTGGCCGTTTTTCGTGTTCGTTTCTTGTGTTGGGGTGATTTCTGGTTCGTAGCATCGTGTGTCATGTTCGGTTGGGTTTGGGCATTGCGTGGTTTTACTTGCTTGTGTGTATAGCTCGTAGTTGGGAGGATCGCCTCACTAAGTATTTATGATAATACTTACGCATCTCTGTGTGTGTTTGATGCAGGTAAAGATAAAGTGTGATCGTGGAATCAAGGCTATGAGGAGGAGGATGATTAGGACTCGTGTTGTTGTTTTATGTTGTTGAGTTTAATAAGCGAGTCTTAATGAATGTTGAATTGTATTAGTTTGGAATTGTTGTGTTTGTGTGATAATTAATATTTATGAATATTTTAATGTTAAAAAAAAATCGGGTGAGGTCGTTTCAATTATATAAAACACCCACCTCAAAACTCAACCGAAGTATGATAAACCAACATAGTTAATATTAAACATTTAAACAGACGCCAAACATAAAAAAAAAAACACGTTAACACGACATAAATAGAACTGCATATGTCAATAATACAAGCAAACCGAGAACGAACTCATAAACTCTTTCCAATTTAATCACACCTTGTCGGTTACATACCTCCATTTATTCACACTATCTTCTAGACGGTATCGCCATGCGTCAGTAAATTGGAGCCTGCAAAACCAAATATGGTTATCATTATAAAATAAAACACCAAAAAATGGATGCTATTAGTTTAACATATGTCTGTTCAATTCAGTCTTACATAGCAGATTATAGCGGTCACCTAATTAAGTACATAACTCCAAAAATATATCACCCAATTCCTAAAAAAACTGTACAAAATCACTATATCTCAACTTGAAATCCTCAAATTCTTCATCTTTAACATCCATAAGTATGTCAGAACACTCTTCATCATTCGTAAGTACAATCTCATCATCTGCATGTAAGGTAATACACATTTAAAGTGTTATTATTAAGTACTTGAACACGCTTTCCAAGTACATTTAACTTCTATGCACAAAGTATAGCTTTCATACATAAATTACGAACAACTTTCCATAGTTTCAAAACACAAACTGTTGGTGCTTCAGTTCGGTTATACTTAAACCTCCTAAAAACTTCATTAGCGTAATTTTTTTGTAGCAATACACGGAAGATCAACGCCACTGACAAACAGAGAAATCATGTACTTCTGTTAGAACCAAAATAACTAACGTAATTAACAGAAACACTTTGACAACAACAAAATACTTACAGTTCGTTCCTTAATGTAAATTCCATATAATGATTCTTTAACGCCCATTTATCTGCGCTAAATTATTAATAAAGCTCCTAATCTCATGGACCTTGGCAACTACACCCATCACGTCCACTACAAAAAAAACCACAAAACAAGTCATGTTAAATAGAGATAAATGATTAATCTAACCCATTAAATCGGATGATTAATATTTGGTTCTATAGAAGGCTGAAAACAATTATTGGTTAATACCGAATGGATAAAGAGGCTTCACAACACTGTCAAGTATATCTTCATAACCGACATAATTGAAGAAGTCACATTCAACCAGGCGCTCAATTTTCGTTACCACAGTACCCTTAATGAAGATGATTCTGAAATCATGTCGTGTCTTCGTGTTCCCACCCTCTACGTCCATGATATCGAAATCGAAAAAAACATAGCTCTACCCTTCCTCTATTTTCCCGTCTTCGTCAACCATCAAATGCTGAGGAATGACTGCTTCCATTTTATTTCCCTACACATTAACAAGTTTTTAACAGTAATTTCAATGAGGATACTAATAATGCCGGCCCAACCTAAATTGAAATAAATAAATAATCCATCCATTTTTGTCTCTTGCATACTATTGTAGTACTAAACTAATTGTTAATACAAACAGTTGCGAATATAATATGCAGAAAAATTTCCAGAAATATTGCCGGCTTAAAAACACATCGACCGACTTTTTACTCTTTAAAAACAAAATACCAAACTAAAAGAAAAACAAAAAAAAAAAACTAATACGTAAAATAACCTCCACAACATGCTATGACTATGTAATTCGGGTAGGTAAAGACAAACACATTTACGATTCTAACACTGTCTGGTTAATATTGAAAGGTATACAAAACTCACCTTCTTGTCGGCTATAGTTAGATTGGTCCATTGTTCAAAACCAATAAGATTACCCTTTCAAACTCTCACAATTTTCACAAACCCTTGCATGCTCGCCTGAAACCTACGGACCTTGGATACAAGAAAATCTTCTTCCGCGCTGCCCACAACTGTATGCATTTTTCTGTAGCTTGATAACTTTATAATCACATCTGTAAAACAATTTTATTGATGAAATCGATCGATCGGGTCTATATTTATCTGGATTTATGTACGTAAGTATATTTATATTCTTTTTTTTGTTAATATCATATATTATACGAATTTATGTTTAAGTTTACAGTGACAATATTAGCGCAAATTATATGTTGAGACTTGTTTGGACGATAACCCTAGTCTGCTTAAAAGATTATGCTGGTAATCCTGCCGTGAAACTGTACCGGGAAAGACCGTAAAACTTGCGAGAAAATTGCGAGACAATGGACTATGAAATGTGTAAAGGGCTGATTTTTTGTTTTTTTTTGTCGTCAAATGCAAAGGGATGTTTATTTTTCTTAATTTTATATTCTATTGTTGATATGTCAATTGCAAGTTTGCAACTGAACTATAGTCTATATGGCTTTTTATTTTCTTATTTGCGGCCGGTTGTGGAATGTGTTTGCATCTCGTGCTCTCTTGCATACTAAAAAGAGTTTTTAAAGTCGTCTAATACCGAGATTAGATACTAGCTAAGCTAGTTGTATATGTATTAGAAAGAAAAGCAAAAAGTCACATCAAGTTACAACTTTGTTGAAAAGTGTTTGTGATGGAGCGACGCCGGAAGCGAGATGTGAATACTCTTCCACGTGTTCGAAAACTCGCTATGATTAGGAATACTCTTTTCCGTGCTCGAAACCTTGTTTATAAAGGAGAAATTTTTCAACTATATTAATCAAAATCAATATCAATAATAAACTGAATACAATTCTAGACCTTACTAACTTATTTTCAAATATCTCGCTGCATCCATTTGCGTACTTCTGTTAATGTTTTTTACTTTTTACAGTAAACACTTCAAATAATATAACTGAAGAAAAGAAATATGAGTTTTTCTTTTCGTCAAACGCAAACGTGGTTGAACTGATTTAATATGCGAATAAGGTAAATTAACAATGAACTTAGTAATGCTTAGTTGTTTATCAAATAAAACATTACAAGTTGTAACTTGGTGTGACTTTTTGCTTTATATTAAAAATAATAAACATAAAAATTAATGTAACTTTGACTTTACCGATAAACACCATGAAACGACCACACTCGTTTTTTTTTTTTTTTTGCAAACAATTAATTATTATTCCCATAAATAATAATTAACTTCCCTAAACAAATAACAATGCAACTATCCTTGCATTAATTATTTAACTCCATAAATAAAATACAACCACAAATCCTTTTACAGCGGAAGACTCTTAAACACACAACCGAGTTCCTAGATCATCCCCTCTTCTTCGCCATAATTCCACGGTTACACATTCTCTTAAACTGCATCAAATAAGAGAGATGCATAAGTATTTCAACAAATACTTAGTGAGGCAATCCTCCCGTCTACAAGCTATACACACAAACGATTTAAATTATTCAACGTATTAAACACGAAATACCGCAAATAAATCAACCAGAGATCATACGGCCTACAATCATGCAAACACATCAAGTAACTCAAACCGTTCAGAAGCTTACGGTCTTGCACTCACCTTTAGACACGCACGGAAATTCCCAAAACTTTCCGGAAAGAATAGACTTCAATCCCCCAAACGCGTGCCTAACAAATAAACCCAAAACGAAACTTTAAACACAAGAAACGAACACAAGAAACGGCCAGAACGACCAGATCGATCGATCCTGGTCAGGATCGATCGATCCCAACTTGCGGAGTATTAACAGATCGATCGATCCTGGCCGGCCGTGAGTTTACCGGATCGACCATCCACCCTCCAGAGCGATCGATCCGGCTTGGATCGATCGATCTAGCCCTGGATCGATCGTTCCTAGTGCAAAACGCCAACACCGCCTTGCACCACTCACGCCAACTTGGCCACACGATCGAACTCTAACTCCTCAACCACAACCACCGCCACGGAGACACGCTCAAGCACTCTCCGCAACCAACACCACTCACAACTCGTGGCCACAAACACCGCCACACCAACACGAAACCAACACCGACAACCTTAACAACCGGCTCCGATGTCACCACGCTCAAACCGAAACTCACAAACGTCACCACCGTGACTCACACCCTCAGCTCCTCACACTAAACCATCATGCACCACATGATATAAACAACGAAAGAGCAGAACCTTACCCTTTCTAACGGTGACGACACAAGGTGCGAGAGAGCTCCGTAGCTCCACCACCACGGCAACCTCCGTCTCCTTCACCTTGTGTCTCTCACGCCCACACAACCACCACACACACTCCTCTCCACGCCCACACACAGCCACCAAGCTCACCTTATTTGGCTCTCCACGCCACACACACACATCCCCCAAACTCCCTCCTCACTTGCTCTCCACACCTCACACCAACAAGCTCACCTCTTCCCTTGCTTTGACTCCACAAACTCAGCCTCTCTCTTCTCCCACCAAAAGCCAACACTTAACTCTCTCTTTCTCCTTGCTGCAGATGGAAGTGTCGGCAAGAAGAAGAAAATGAAGAGTGGAGATGGTGGAGTAGGCTGCTTTGGAAAATAGGTGTAGAGAGGGGGTAACTCTAGGGGTTTAGGCTGCTGACTTTTAGCGGGAAAAAGAGGGGTGGCTGCAGGTGGAGAAAGGTGGAATTGGTTGGTGCAAACTGATTTAAATCAGATTAAAACTTATTTAGGGTCTAGTCCTTGAACTTCCAAAAGTTCACAAACTGACCCCAAACTTCCCAATCGATCCCGAACACCCCTACGGGGAAAAATACGGCGTAATTCCTCAATTACTCCAAAAATTCCCGGAAATATTTTCCAGAGATTCTCTGCATAATCTCGGGTGTAATTCCGAAATTTCCCCTTTTCGGAACACGGGCGTTACACACCATATATATCAACTTAATTAAAAATCTGGATATAAACATTCGACTAGCGATATTATAAACAAAACATTAAAAGAATTAATAACAATATTGCATTTCAGACCAAATTAACATCTTTTTGAATCTAGGGATTGGCCTTTTCTTTCAGACAAAGTGTAGGATACAATGGACTACATCCCCATGCATGATCTTCATTGAGAGCTTCGTAGCTTATCACATCTTCTGCATTGGTCTTGATTGTTGCAAGAGTGAAGAACACCATTATAAGAGCCACATATATTGTTGTTTTGTTATTTTCTTCCTAAAGGGATTAGAAATTAGTTTCACGTCTTAAAAATATTGAAAGGTTTTAAAGATTTTGTTATCATTGCAACAAACTACTTGATAAACAGTTGAAGAAAAATGGATAACTTAAAAAAAAAAAAAAAAAAAAAAGACTGATTGAATTATATTTGTGCATGTTCTTCTGAATGGTACAAAAATAATAAGCTGTCAATTACAGCAAATACTTTTTTAATTGGTTTTCTTAACTCGTACATAGTTGGTCTCGTCTTCCTAACTCTAAATTTTAGACTATGATTTTTTGTAAATAATGTCAGGATTATGATATTTTATTAATTTATATGAAGATTTTTTTTAATTCAGTTATAAATCATTTAACATTTAATCTTAAAATTCTATAAAACTAAGAGTTGAGACAATTTGATTTAAATAAAACTAATGTTATGAATGCTATAAATTTTGTATTTTCAGCCTGAATATTTAATATTAAAAAAATAATTTGACGATAAATAACAAAGATTATGGATGAATTCTCTTATGCAAATTATACTCATAAATTCATGTTTATGACTAGTTTCCCCAGTAAACGCATTTTAGTGACTTATAAAATTATCAAAACTAAAAATGATGCATATTTAAAAGCTAAAATTTTACAAAAAAAAGTTTGGTTGCTTTGATTGCGAAGTTTTAGACCGAACAAATTAAGAAGAAACTACTTTGAAAACACAACATCATAATTGTTTGATACAAAAAAGGATAAGTTTTAACAAATATTCAATAAATTTTAAAAATGCTAAAACGAACACTAATATATATATATAAAAAATTATGATACTAATGAAACTATATATTTACATAAATATTCTTAAAAACTATATTATTTTATTATCTTATTAAAGTTTCTTAAGATTTATATTGACTCGACTTGAAACCAGAAAATTTATAATTTATCAAGTATAATTTATGAATATTTTACTATATATAGTAAAATGTCTCATAGAAAATCATATCAATAAGATTCCAATATACATTTAATCAAATTAGAGAAAAGATTAGAATTTTTTAGAGAAAAGATTAGATTTTTTAAGAGAAAAGATTAGAATTTAAAAAAATTCTAAGGGCATAGAAAGTAAATAATATCAAACCAAAGGATATTTTTCCAAAATATTTTACAATTAAAAGTAGATACCAATATTCTGAATTCAAATTTTTTCTCTGCAAATTCAAAGTCAACTTGAATATATTTCCACAAACGTTTTTTTGTTTTTTTATCCATAAATGTTACTCATTAAATATATCAGTAACTTTGACTCACTTTTTCTTTTGACTAGGTAAAATAATAACGTGCTTTACTTATTCAAGAATGTGCAATAATAACGTGCCTTATTACTTATTAGAAGTCCACGTCACGTCATGCGACATGGCAAGCCTCCTCTACTTCTATATAAGAGCCATGGAAACCTCTCCAGTTTCTTGTGCCATAATTTGATTTGATAAAGCAAATATGAATAATCTAATCTTTCTTCTCCTCTCTCTTGTCCTCCTCCCACTTCACGCCTTTTCCGCAGCGCGTCTCACCAGTTGGACTCCCATCAGGGACGTCAAAGATCCTCACATCGTAGCCATTGGCAAATTCGCCGTCTCCGAGTACAACAGACAGAGCAAATCTGAACTGAAGTTCGAGACGGTTGTTAAGGGCGAGTCTCAGGTAGTCTCCGGTGTGAATTACCGGCTTCTGGTGACGGCTAGTCACGGCGAGAGCCAAAACTACGTGGCGATTGTATGGGAGAAGCCGTGGCTGAAATCAATGAATCTCACTTCCTTTACACCGGTCTTTAAAATATAGCTAATAAGTTAAAATGAAATGTTTATTTCTGTATCATCTTGTTTTTAAATTTCATGTATTCAAAAATCTGAAGAAATTATACTAAACAAATTTCAACATCAGCGAATTCGCCAATCTCTACTATATACATCATGAGATGAGACTGTTGAGTGGTGGAGAGTATATTGATAAATAAATAAATAAATAAAAAATCTATATATCATTCGAACGACCTTAATTATCTTCATTTGTAGAAAATTATCATTGAAATAGCATGGAAATTATGACTTCTCGATTCTGTTCATTCTTTAACCGCAGTGATAATTTGTTCAAAATATAAACGTTTATATTTTTTTTTGACAGCATATAAACGTTTATGTTCAAATATCAAAATATATTTTTATAAGAATAAATATATTCTAAAAGCAACAAAAATCTATTTTTAACAATTTTAGAAAAAATTAAATACGATTTACATAAATTTTAAAACTAATATTATTTGAGAATTTGAATGATAAATGTAAAAAAGGCCACACTTTTAAAAAATATTTTGACCATCATTTTTATTGGACTTGCTCTGAATATGCGAAGAATAAACCAGCTATATACAAGGTAAGAAAACCAATTAAAAAAAAAACCAATCAAAACATAATTTGCTGTAATTGACATCCCTTTTTTTTTAACCATTCAGAAAACCAATTTTTTTTTTTTTTTTGTATTTGTAAAAGTGATCCAGTTATCTTCAACTGTTCATCGAGTAGGTTGTTGCATTGATTAAGCTTCTGTAGGCTTAAAGATCAAGCCACAAGTTCCGCGGCTGAGTAAATCTCTTTTGCCACTGGATTTTATGCCCGCACTCCCATTCTCAGAGTTAAATGGGACCGGAACAGGTAGATCGACACCTGACATAAACTCACTGAAACTCACATTGGAGACATCAGTTTATGCTTCCCCGTAAACTATCTCTAAGACATTAACACACTCACCATCTTTCTTTTTCCCCTCTCCAATAAAAATTCTCGGTGCAAGTTTGATGTTGCAGAGACAGGAATTCCCGATGGACAAAATGATATAAATGAGGTAACACCACAAGGAGACTAATAAAATATTTTTCTCCTCGATGAACGCAAAGTGATTGACACCGTGGTATTAATCTATCCTCTCAAGAGAAAAAACTAAACGTTTCAAACCAAGCAGGTTAAAGTAAAACAGTGTTTTACAAAAGTACGTACAAATTATTAAACATATTAAATGGTATGACAAAGTAAAAGTTATTAAATTAACGTAATTGCAAAACCATAATAACACAGAGTAGCAAAAAAAATAGAATCATGCTTATATCATTTTATAATAATCTTAATTTACATTTATCCATATGAGACGCTATTTACCCTCACATCTTAAAATTTGGTTTCGAATATTAATATTGAATAATTTCTAAACACTTGATATTAAAATAACTTTAAGACAGACTACCCAAAAAAAAATACCATATATATACTACACATTCCCCCAATCATACTATTACTCACTGTAGATCAAAAATCTGCAGGAAAGCAATAAAACTGCTTGCGTATCACTTTTCAGTGATAAGTATCTTTATTTATTTATTTTAATATACAGAACATATCTTATACACCAAAATCATGATGACTCGGTAGACTAAAATAATGTTCCTAACCCTCCTCCCTATAGATTCTTCTAGGATGTCGAAAATCATGATTACGTTTATGAAACTACGAAATTATTATTAAAAATACATACCCACCATCACAGAGTGGTATCTATACTAACAACCAATAAATATTTAAAAAAAAAACATAACTGCATACTATTATTCCCTCTACTTAAAATCGGATTCCCATCCAACGTTTTAAAAATATAAGCCTAAAACTCGGATTTCTCAACTTCGACATTTTAACAGACGAATATTTAATCATTTATGTATCAACAAATTTATACATATACTACCTCATCTCTTAAATTATAACACCACGGCTTACTCATACCCTATTCTTAAAAATCATTTAACACTATGATAGAAACAAAAAACATTTCCGGTATGTATATGTAATATTAAAACATAAACATATGTAATGATACTTTTACATTAATATTGAGTCCAACAAAAATTATACACCTGTTAAAAAAAACGACTTCCACGATGAAAGAAACATTATTAATGTGAATGGCCTTAATTTAATCATTGGAAATCAAAATCTAACAGTAAATCATTAGTTGCCTCTTCACAAATCTTCTCGATTTACTCATGATGAGGATCACGTGAAATCATTACTGAATACAAAATTTATCATATGCAATAGTGCTGTCCAAGATAATTAATTATGTTCATATGCTTATTACAGTAATTAATTTACTTTCTGTTTACCTAAGAAATTGGTAATCTAATCGCCTGACTCCCGTTTCCGCCCATAATATATATAATCCTTCACTAACCTGCAACGATACAACAACCCTAAAATGTCAAATTCACAAAACATCACTTACACTATATCTTATGAATCTAACACACTTTCTACATTCAATTGGCCATCCATTTTGATTACGATAAGAAGAACAACAACTCAAGCAGATGACATCCGTATACAGATACCGCTAACAATGAATCATGATGGTCTTCTCTCCACAACAATACAAAGGAACATTGATATCCTACTTACATTAAAACATATACCACAAGAGTTATCAACGACAATAACCCTTAATGTTTCAGAGTTCGTCGCAGCTCTGCGAGTGTTAACTATAGTTGACAGTGGTACACATAATATTGTACACCTTACAATAATACATCCTAACTATAAATCAAACACAAGGATGGATTTTGACACACTCATCAATAGTTTACGTTCATCAGTAAGGTTAGCTACCCATGAAGATGCCAATGAGGAATGCTCTATTTGTCTTCAAACATTCCTGGGCAGGAATGATATCAACACAATCGCTTGCAATCACATATTTCACAATGCTTGTATAATCGAGTGGATATTCATAAACCAAAGTTGTCCGATTTATAGGGAGACAAATCTCTGAATTTTTAAATGGGTATTTCATAATAACAAACAATCATATATCAAATTTACTCTTTTTTTAACATTAGTAAATAACCATTATTGTACCAAATATTTTAAAAATTAACACTTCTTTAAACATTATTAAGCATTGTTATTCATAATTTAAAAACATCTACAAATCCTACGTTGGAAGAAACAAAGAATTTGTTTGCTGGTATAGTTAAAAAGATTTTTACTGGATATTGCATAATATTAATTTTACAATCACTCAATTATCATACAGAAACTATTATTGCCACCTATGAATGCGTAACCTACTACCCATACTACATATCTTCATTATTTATTTTAAAAACCGTCTGCATATTTCAAAGGTAATTAAAAACGATATAAATCAAACTAGTGTGCTTCCCATATGTTAGTTACAGATGAATTGTTTGATGATTAATTATTAGCTAAATGTTTATGATCCATTATAATTGATAATATAAACAATGCACTTACACTCAACAAATACTTTTTACATTGCCAACTCCATCTCTCATACAATGGAAAAACCTCAATTACCAGAAAAACTAAATTATAACTTTAAAATTTTAAAACGGAAACCACAAAAGAAATCAAGTGTACTACTTACGTAAATCAAATACTACATATTAATATATTACGATATATTTAAAGCTATAACTTAGTCATAGAAATCTTAACACCTATGCCAACCATACCAAATGATGCGAACTCTAAATCATAAATGTATGTAACCACTATCGTACGTTGAAACTGTTATTATATAAAACCCTCTAATCACATTAAAAACATTGTGTAACGTTTATCACACGTCGTAGTCCTTAGTGATAGCTTTTATGTTGGCGTACAGAATTGTGTATAATTATAAAAACGGAATTCATTTCCATGCACCCTTTAAATTCTACCCAAAAATATGAAAAGACATATATTAACAACACTTCATTACTATAAATAAACACCATCTTATTCCTACACTATTATTCTCATACATGGAAAATACAAGGAAATCGACTATTACATCTCTTACCTACCTTCCACTATATCAGTAGTATTCCCACTCTACCTCTATCTAAGAGTATCAACGCGATTACACCATCACAGTGACATAATGATTCAATTTCCCCTTGAACACGATATTGAAGGTCCTCTTACAAGAACTATTCAGAAGAATATTGAATTAGCAGTCACTAACCACAATATAGCATAAGCAACCACAATCACCATAACTAAAAGGTTCACACCTCTTCAATGATGTGATGCTATCTACCCCAATAATACAAGTTCAGGGTTTGAAATAATTCTCTCTGCCACAGAGACCATGTTGCCTGTTAACAACAATAGTAATATTGGGAGAGTAATTCAGAGACTGCAAACAACTATTAGGCCACCCACATGCGCAGAAGAGAATGAGGAATGTAGTATATTTATGCAACCATTCATGACTAGAGGAGATCTTAGCACAATTGCTTGCAACCACACGTTCCACCATTTATGTAACATCCGTATTTCGGAAATGGAAAGTTGAATTTATTTTCGGATTAGGAGCTGATTAATTTTTCAGATTTTATTTGAAGCAAATAATAATCTGAGGTGTTAAAATGGAGAATCGGAAAGTTTGGGGTCGTTTCTGTTAGATCAGAAAGTTGTGGTGGATTTAATTGTTACAATTAGAAGTTATAGGGCTGTTTTCAAAGATCAAAAAGTCAAAGGACTTAGTTGCAATTCTTGGGTAGTGGGAACCACCTCATCCTCACTAAAACAATTTTGTCGGCAACTCTTTTCTTCTACTTCCTCTCCTCCTTCTCCTTCTTCTTCTTACGCATCCATTGGAAAAAAAAAATAGAGGAGTGGCTGTATGAGTTGGCGAGAGAAGAGACAGAGAGAAGAGAAGAGAGGTGTTGGCATCGTGAGGAAAGGAAGAGTGAACGGAGCTGTGTGGTGTGGTGTGATCGCCAAAGTAGGAGCGATCATTGTTAGCTCCGAGCTGTGCCGACGTTAGGCGTTGCGGTGAGGAAGAAGCTTCAATTCTTTTCTCCATCTCATCTCTCACGGTAAGGACCTTTCCCTCTCATTAGTCGTTCATGTGGTTGTCGTTGGGTGATCGGAGCCTTGCGTGTCAAGTCATCTTTGTGTGGGAGCTTGCTGTGCGTCGGAGTTGGCGTTGATCGGTAGTGGGGAGTTTCGTCGCCGGTGTTGTTGTCGGTGAGGGGATAGTTGACTCACGCAGGTGGTGGTGGTGATGCCGTAAAAAGGCGTTGACAATTGGTTGTTGCAGAGAGTTTTACGAAGAGGTAGAAGATGAATTGGTAGTGGAGTTGTTTAGTAATTAAATTGAGTATTTTATTATCTTAGGTCTCGCGTTCGGGAAATTTAGGGTGTATTCATCCCGGGGAGTTCTATAATTTAGTCGTGAAAGTTTCTGCGTTTGGCAAATGTGAGTGCAGTACCGTGGTCGGACTGAACTTACGAGAGTTCTCGGCTTAATTTATGCGATAGGAATTAATTTACGTTGTTGCGTGTTATAATTTTTATTTTTGGGGTTTTTGAGCTGTTATAAATTCCAGAAAAGATTGCTAAAATTAATGGCGTAATTAAATGGTTGTTTTGCTAAATTTTATTTAATTATGCCGAGATAATAATAATTTTTTAATTAATTATTCATTTGCTGAATTTAAATAATTTCATTTGGAGTATAAATGAATTATTTAATTGCTGAAAATAATTATTTATCACTAATAATTATTGCTGAAATTTCTGCATTGATTTTTTTGGAGTTTGTTGCATTCTATTTGGATAAACAAATAATAATTTTAATTAACAATTATTTTGCTGAATTAAATAATTTCATTTGGAGTATAAATGAGTTATTTAATTGCTGAAAATAATTATTATCTCTTATAATTATTGCTGAAATTTGTGGGTTGATTTTGGTGTTTGTTGCATTTTATTTGTATAAACAAATAATATTTTTTAATTAATTATTAATTTGCTGAATTTAAATAATTTTATTTGGGGTATAAATGAATTATTTAATTTCTGAAAATAATTATTTATCTCTTATAATTATTGCCGAAATTTCTAGGTTGATTATTTTTTGTGGGTTGTGTTCAATTCCGAACATAAATTTATGCCGGAAATATTTTGTTTTTCTGTCCTTATTGACCTAGTAGACGGGTTGATCGTCTCCTCAGTATTTATTAAATACTGACTGCGTCTATTCGTAATGCCGCAGGTAAAGGAAAAGGAAAAGAGTCTTAGCTGAGCTCGTGGGACTGCGGCTGCGGGATGAGATGACATAAGGGGATATTGTTTTACTATTTATTTTAAACATTTACATGTTTATGCATTGCTGAAACCGTTATTTTATTGTGAAGGCTGAATTTGGTTGAGTTTAATTAAGAGAATTATGCCGTTGGGTTTTAATATTTATGGGAATATTAAAATCTGTAAAAAAAAAAAATGGGTTGGGTTGTTTCAATTTATGTATTCTCCAATGGGTCCAAGTCAACATTAGTTGTCTTATTTGTAGGGAAACATCAATTTGAAACCAGCTTAATCTCCATTTTTCATGTTATTTTTATTCCTAAATAATGTATGAAAAAACAAATATACACATAAAATAAAAAAATATATTACATAAATATTTATCACACTATATGATTTTATAAATGATAATATTTTCTGTAAATGCATGGAAAGAAAAATTCATAAAAATATGCAAAGACTATACCCTAATGTGTAAATGCATTTAAACTTGAGTAGTATAGTTTTCTAATTACCCATTACTATATATTTTTTTTTTTAAATGGTAACACTATCCATGGAAAAAAGCGGGCATTATTAACAGTTTACAGATAGGAGGGATAAAACAACGGAAACCAATTAAACGGAAATACTGTCTTTGTACTATAAAGTCCAAAAAAAAAAAAAAAGAACAGCTATTATAATTCAACACATCTTAACATACAAAGCCCATATGTTAAAAAATTGCATAGAAACAATGGAGGGTTTACACAAAAAATATCGTCCCAACTAAAGCATCCAAATTAACAAAAAAAAACACAGATCATCTAACTAATAAAGACAACAAAAACCCGTAGTTCAGTGTCACAAATTCAGTTCTTCTATCACAAATACGTACGCAAAACAAAGAAAGTAACATTAATTATTATTTTAAAATATCACAAATATCTACTGATACACTGTTACACATTAATGTTTATCCAAATCATTCTCTTTATTGAAAATGTTTTGTAATGGGTAAAAAAATAAAAAAATATAATAATTCGACATAAAAAATCCGTATCGTATATGTAATATATACTAACTAATCAATTAAATTTCAAATCAGAACGTAAAAGATGCCGTGATAATACCAATTTTGATATGACTTCTCAACTTTTAGCAGTGTTAAGTCTTTGTAACTGAAAATCAGCACTACTTACCTAAAAAGAAAATATGGAATTTAAAGATTCTAAACTTACTGTATATGATTACGGAAATATTAATACTATTAATTCTTAATATTTTAACCAGACTCAAACCAAATCACTACATACATATAGGAGTGGGCATAATTCCCGTCCCGTTTTATCCCGTTCCGTCTGGTCCCATTCTCGGTCAGAAATTCCCGTCACATTTTAGAATGTATTTCCGTATGGTACTAACTTCTAATTCCTATTTGAGAATGGGATGTTAGGGGAGGGGAACGGGAATTCCCGAAATCCCATTCGGCAAAAAATATATATAATATCTAATATTTTATATATATTTCAAAAATATAATAATAAAAATTAGAAAAATTTAATCTTTTAATATATATATTTTGATATTTTGTATGTTTAAAGGTGTTTTTATCTTCTTATTAGCTACTATTTTTATTCATTTTGTATACACAAACCTCGGTAAACAATTAAACGATAGATGATGCAAGGGAAGATGAAAGTTAGTTACTTGGTTTATTAGGATTTTAAAATTTTACAATTTGTTTAGGTTTATTTTGATTTTGATGATTTATGAGTGAAGTGTATGTTAAAAAAAATTTGTATTTAATTTTTTTTAATTATTAATTAAACATATTTGTGATAGTTTATTATTTTATATTTTTATTTGTTTGTCATATTTATTCTTTGGGAATTCTTGTTTCCGTCCCGGCCCGTCCAGTCCCATCCCGCTCCCGTCCCAAACTGTATATGAGATTTAAATGGGATGTGTTTTTTTATTTCCAACTTTCCGTCCCGTTTTCGTTCCCGTAAATTTCCATCCCAAATTCCTGTTTGCCCACCCTTGCATACATTCAAAAAAAGAAAGGTGGATGAAATTTATAAACATAATAATATGTCTAAAGAATAATTATTTGATTACATTATATCAGGATACTAGATTTGTACCCGCGGTATACCGCGGGAAAATTATTTGAATATAAATTATATTTGTTTTTATTTTTATTTTTAATAAATATTTTTATTTTGTTTTTATAATTTTAATTTGATTTTTTATAATGTTTATAAATATTTTTATTTCTGTTAATATTTGTAGTTTTTTTTTTTTTTTTTTTTATAATATATCTAACGTGCTTTCAACATCAAATTGTTTTATTTCTCTGTAATAATAGCAAATTTCTGTTATTTGAATCAACCATACGCCAAATGAATGATGTTCTATACTCTCATTCAAACAATTTTGCCCAAATCGTACTGAATTAAATATTAAATTAATCTGAACTAAAAAAAACAGTACAATTGTAAATCATATGTAATTGTCAGTCATATCTAAACCCATTTTAATATTTGGTAATTAGTTCTAATATTGAAAATAGTAAATATACTTATTATGTATTTTATGATCAGTTCTACTTGTCTTAAACCTGCTCATTTTGGGATAAAAACCCGTATTGTCCCATAATTGTCGGGAACTTTCCATTCCATTTCGGATTGATTATTTTAGAATTTTTAGTCTATTTATATTAAAAATAACTTTTACTAAATAATTTATTATTATTATAAATAAGTAGTTATATATATATTATTGATTAGTCGATATTATATAGTTTTAGTATTAATAGTATTTTAAACTTAATATTTTAATAGAGTTAAACCGAATAAATATTTTAAATTTTAAATATTATTTTAAATTATTTCAATAAGTACCAAATTAAACCGGACATTTTTAAAAATATTTGTATTCAAAATAATTTTGGTCTTTTTTTATAATATGACTTTGAACTGTTGCACAAAAAATTAATCGATATGGAACTTTTAAATTATTTCAACTAATGAACTGGATAAAACTAAATAAGTTTTTAAAACAAATTTGGACGCATGATAAATCAAGTTTCTTGCTCATTCGCATTTAAAATCATTTTTGTGTGTTTTATAATATTATTCTGAACCATCCACCAAAATTTTAATCAATGTGAGATGTTGAACATATTTTTTTTTCTTTAATTGAGTAATATATGTCCCTTTTTGAAATTTTAAATCATAATATATGCAGAAAAAATTAATTTTTATTAATTATATGTATGATATAATAATTTTAAATAATTTGAAAATAAGATCTAACAAATGTGATAGGAGAATTATAATTTATAGTATTAATATTGCAATATTAGATAAGGAAATAAATGATAAAGAGGAGAAAGAAAAAGATGGAAATAAAGTGTTTAATTTAATTTTGATGGAATTAATATTTCCTTTTATGGGTGTTTGGATATAAGATTAGCCATAAACTTATTAATTTTATACTTATAGAGTGTTTGGAAATACCCTATAAAATTGGGTCTTTTTTAATAGTTTAGTAGATTTGTGGCAAGATATATTAATCAATTTATAAAAGGGACAGTGGATAGTCTTCCTCTTTTAGGATAGATGTTATTGAAACGTTTACAAAACAAGATATGAACTTGGACTAAATTAACAACTGGATTAGTTGAGGACAATAAAATAGCACAGCCGTTATATGAACCTCCCAATTAATTACCGTAGTTGGAGGAGATGAAAATGATAAACCAAGTTGTATTCAAGAAATGATTGGGAGAGAATTCTTATTTCAAATAAGAGTAACACTATTTAATTTTACGCCAAAACACCATATTTTCACTGTGACAAATATCACTGACACTACTACACATTCAGAGGAAATGGTTCAGGTAACTATATTTTAGCAAATTTATACAATATCTCAAGGAACAAAAACGACAAACAGTCCTCTTTTATGTTTCCAAAATATCAGGTTGAACAATTACTTAAAATCCACATTCAATACAAGTTTGGTAGAAGCAGCAAGATACTATGCAAGTGCAATGGAGAAAACCAAACAGTCTGAAGTGAGCCTCAAGGAGAGGACCCAAAGCTCTGTTGCGAAGTTTTTTAACATCAAGCAAATGTTTAAGTTTATCAAACTATAGAGTTGGACAAGCTGCTTATAAAATACAGTTCCAAATATTCCCTAAAATGTTGAATGGATAGTTAGTTATCCTTCAACCAAATAGCAAAGTTGTTTTTCCCCTTTCGTGTTTTCCATGTTTTTGAATACGATATCGCTAGAAAGAATTTAAATATTCATATAATAAAACTTTTATGAACATCACATCTATAAAATACTCTTACAGAATAACGAAAAACTTATACGAAGCAACACACTCGCGTGTAACGCGGATTCTTCCCTAGTTTTGAATAATATTTTGATGGATGAATACGTCTCAAAGAGTATTTTGGGGAAAGTCTATCACAGACTAAACTTAATCGGTCTAACCTAAGGAATGCAATGCAAAATATTTGTAAATAAGATGGGATAAAATTAGGCTAAGCCAAAAAAACTAAGGAAAATCTAATGATTACAAGAAAATAAAAAAACGATATATTCAACAACAAAAAAAACTATTATGGGATCAATGGTAAACAATGATGCAGGGCAATGAGTAAAAGTTATCCTATAAGATTATCATCTAAGGATGATTAACACACTTTTCTGGTGCTAATAAAGTTTACTAATCATCTAAAATAACAAAAAAATATTGTTTGGTAAGTTTACTAATCATCTAAACAATAGAGTGATTTGTGTCCATTATAAAACTTTTTTTATTGTCAAATTTAATTCATTAGCCAAAGCATTATATATATATATATATATATATATATATATATATATATTTGTTCAAAAGGCAAAGCATAGTATATAAATATATATAATTTATAATAAATTTTGTTTTTTTTTTTTTAGTTTCTTTTGGTTTTAGTTATTGATTCTAGTTTGATCACGGGATGAGGATAATATAAGTAGTTGCATAGTGTTTCTTACTTGCTTCAATTTAGCCTTCGTATTAGTTACTCGTAGAGTCGGTCTAATATAGTTCATTCAAGGCGTTTCTAATCAGAAGGTTCATGAACTCGTAAACATAAAAGTTTAGGAAAAAATGTCTTTATTTAATTATTCCATGGACAAAAACCTTAAATCCATCTTAGTAGTTTGATAATTAACTTAGTATTTGATAGCTTCATTGGCATACGAGACTTGAAGCTTCGACACTTTCCTCTTAGCCAAGGCAGAGGAACTACATTGTTTTGGAAGAGGAGCCTTTCCTTTGTACTTTTTGCAGACTCGGGCCACCAAATCATCGAAATGCTGCATCCCCAATAACACACACACACAGAAACAAAAGTCATTTAGTTAAAAAAATGTAAATAAATGAATGAAAGTGTTATATAATAAAGAAGTTAAATATACTTCTTGGATTGGTTCGTCGTTGAGTGTGACCCACGGTACGAATTCATGTTTCGGGTTTAAACTCAAAGTCTTGTTTGCATACTCAAGTATGAGCTGCAATTATTACAAAAAAATTGTTATAAGATTATTTCATTATTAATTAGTACTTTTGAGATATAATATATATATATATATATATATATATATATATATATATATATATATACATACCTTTGTAGAGAGATCACTACTGTAACAACCAGCGACGGCTTTCTCATATTTATCGTCATGAAAACATGTTGATTCCCAGTTTTCTGTGTCATTTTCAATGCACCGTATGAACGAGTATTGCAATTTCTGCGTTCACATTTTTATAAAACTAAATTATAACAATTATTTTGTCTTAATCCACTAAAAACATTAGAAATAAATGCAATCTTTATATACCGGGTCGGTAATATTTGATATGACGCAAGCTTCAACTTTGTTTAGTAAACATTCCTCTTCACCATGCTTCACAAATTTTCCCAAACATAATTAATTAAAAACGAATTTTAAGATAAAAACATATACAAGTTATTGTTAATCATATATATATAAGTGATCTTAATCATATAAATAAGAACAATAAGGATGAGACAATTGAAAAGAACCTGGCAAGTGACGGTCAGATTATCAGAGAGTCTAGCGTTACCGAATGGAACAAGATTGACATCGGTGATTGTGTCGAGATCGGAGTCAAAGAATTCGACTAGAGCATTGACGATAAATTTCTGACAACCAGGACAAAGTGATTCGTAGTAAAGATTGAGTTGCACTTTGTCGGATTCTGCAGCCACGAGATTGGCTGAGAATGTAAACAGGAGGAAACAACAAGCAAAGAAGACAAGCTTTGTTGAAGAAGAAGAAGCCATTGTTGTAAAAATATTCTTACTAAAAAATTCTAGTGTTAACTTGAGTGATAACTTGACTACTGTCTTTGTTTACATTTATAGGTCCCTTTTTTTTTTACGATATCTGTAACTGTTTTTTTTACTAGTTGGCAAGAGTTTTCTTGTAGGGTCCTCTTTTTTTTTTTCTTTTTTTCTTTTTTTTTTTAAACTTTTATGCCAATAGTAACTTCAGAGTGAGTATGGTAAATACTAAATAGATTAATATCTCAGTAGTTCTTTATTAATTTATTATGTTTTTGATAATTTTGAGTAGTTCTTTATTATGTTAAACTATTGAAGATCATTTTTTTGACCAAATCTGAATGTGGATCGTAATTATCAAGAAAATGATCTAGCATTGGAACAAATAAAATATGAAATAAAGTGATCTTCATAATAGGACAATAGAAGTTACTCCAGCTGTATGTTCTACTTCTACCTAACTGAGTAGGTTGTTTTTGATGCATCTTTCAAATTGCAATATTTGGACAAACTTTAATAGTTTTGGAAACAAATTAATGTCAACAAACGCAAGTTGATGTCTAGTTTTGAACCTAATAGAGGTCTAATTTTCCCCTTTAACTAATATCATCAAAACTAAGATTGAATCAATCAATTTTCTGTTTCATCAAGAATTTTCTCAAAAAAAAAAAAAGATGATTAGTTTTTACTAAATTACAACGTTTTGAGTTGATAATAAAATTTTAAATCTTTTTTATTTTTGATAATTACAAATTTTGAAATCTTTTACAAGATCAGACTAGTGGGAGAGCAAACAATCAATTAGTTAATTCTTTTTAAATATATTTCTTCGTGAGGCAAATTATATAAGTTTTGTCTTTAACATTTATATTTTTTCTACGCATTTTTAAGTGATTTACTTTTATATTTAATTTAAGTGCTGTCAATACATTTATGATTTTGTGATGAAATAAAGACTATAAAGGTTTTTATATTACTTTGAAAAGTACTGTTCTACCAAAATAATTCAGTGCATTTACTAATTTTGGGTGGGAAACAAATACTTAAAAATGAGATCAATAAATGACGAGTGATAAGTTCTCTCGAGCATATTCCAATTTTCATTTTGCTTCAGTAAGTTGTTTGGATTTAGCCGGCGAAAGCCATATATTTTTCAAAATGTTTACCGACTTGATAGAGCCAATGTTGATTTTGTAATAGAAAACATATTCATTTGTTTATTTGAAAATAAATAAACAAACATTATGTTGGAGAAAGCAACTAGCCGTTGAAAATTAATATCCAGCAGGATATGTAAATTGTATTAGTTAGTTTTGTAAGTTTGTGTATAGATATCTCTCATTGTATATATTATTGACTATGAATGAAAATTCATATAATTATAATATGGTATCATAATTTAAACATATGTTAACTCAACCTGAACCAAAATATTGTTTTGATCCAAATTAAGTGATCACACCCAACTTAAGTTTTGATTAATAATCATACCTACAAATACGAAATTTTGTTTTCATACTTTCTACAATATGAAGTGTATATCACTGCTGAGAGTAATGAATATTGGGCCTGTTCGGTACCGAGTCGCTGCGGCAGCGATCAAAAAAAAAAAAGAAAAAGAAGGAAACAAGGAAGAAAACTATGAATTCTTTTTCGGTTTAGTCGCAGCGATCAGTTTTAGTTTGGAATGAAGACAACTTTCCAGTCGTTAGAAATAACAGCGACAATTGCTCTGGAATCAACATCTTTGATTCTCATCTCCAGCGACTACCTTTTTTTTAACCATCATACTGTTTGCTTTATTAGCATCTATTTTTTGGGTAGATGTCGATGTCGCTGCTATACTGTTCCGAACAGGGCTATTATAATGTTAGCTGTTTTTATTAGAAAACTTTATGACTAATTTGTAATGGATTGGTCATTTGTTAACCAGCCGCACGGTCAAAATTGTAAAAAATCCAAAGCTACTAGGATTCAAGCTCAATGAGCTTATTAAGGTTGATAGAAATATAGAGAATAAGATCTAAAATGATATAGTTTATTAAAGCTTTATTTAGTGCAAGAAATAAAGAAAAGAAAGAGTTTTAGATTGTCACCAAGATTAATAATATTTTGATTCAATCATAAAATGGAGAAGGAGGAGAGTTGCCTCCTTGACAACTAAAGGTTAGGATTCAATGTTTACACAAAAAATATATTTATATGAAACTATTTGTGATAAAACCCTAAACATATGGGCTAACATTAAGCTTCTTAATATTGGTTTGGGCTTGATTTTGAGTCTCTTTAATAAGAATCTTTTATGTCCCTCGTAGTTGGCTAGTTTTAATTTCTCCAGACATGAACTTATGTGAAACGACCGCACTCGTTTTTTTCTTTTCTAAAACAATTAATTATTATTCCCATAAATAATAATTAACTTCCCCAAACAAATATTATTTACTCACTCCAACAACAAAATACCCTTTTTAAAACAACCGAAAGGATATTAAAACGATCGATCTTTCCAGAATACGACGACTTGAGTTGAGAGTCGAAGTTGGTCTGTATAGCCACCTTGGCTTTCATAGACAATTTCTGTTGTCTACAACGGTTCCCGATAACGAGAAACCAGACTCGAGATCGATAGTTCATTTATCCAAAAATACTAAACGACACAAAAACCTTTTTAAAGCGGAAGACTCTTAAACAAACAACCGAGTTCCCTAGATCATCCCCTCTTCTTCGCCATAATTCCACGGTCACACAAACTCTTTTCCTGCATCAAACAAAGGAGATGCATAAGTATTTCAACAAATACTTAGTGAGGCAATCCTCCCGTCTACAAGCTATACACACAAACGATTAAAATTATTCAACGCATTAAACACGAAAATACCGCAAATAAATCAACCAACTCAAGAAACACTCGGTCTAGATCCCCCATGAGATCATACGACCTACAATCATGCAAACACATCAAATAACTCAATCGCTTAGATAAGCTTACGGTCATGCACTCACCTTTAGCCACGCACGGAAATTCCTAAAACTTCCCGGAATGAATAAACTTCAATTTCCAAAATGCGTGCCTAACAAATAAACCAAAACGAAACTTTAAACACAGGAAACGAACACGGAAAACGGCCAGAACGACCAGATCGATCGATCCTGGTCAGGATCGATCGATCCCACCAAACGGGACACACCAGATCGATCGATCCTGACCAGGATCGATCGATCCACCACCAGATCGATCGATCCTGGACCGGATCGATCGATCCCAACTTGCGTGAGCTTCTCAGATCGACCAAACAAGGCTAGATCAATCGA